>JAZGTN010000091.1:0-35000 GCA_037783415.1 Leptasterias polaris | reverse complement strand
ACAACAACAACAACAACAACAACAACAACAACAACAACAACAACAACAACAACAACAACAACAACAACAACAACAACAACAACAACAACAACAACAACAACAACAACAACAACAACAACAACAACAACAACAACAACAACAACAGCACTTCCGTTTGATTAATTTGAATAGTTTCAGTAGATTTGTTTTTTAGGCCAAAATGTAATTTTATACCTCTAGAAAACTTTGGGCACAGTTTTTGATCGACATACAAATTACGCCTGAAACAACGGGCGATATGTCAGAATGCGATTTAACACGCCTTGCGCTCGCATTCTGGCGTTAGCTTTAGCATAATTCCCGTAGGCCATCAAGCTGGCCTAACACACGTATGCATCATACACTACAGCAAATCTGCTGGTAGCGTGTTTAAGACCGTATAGTACTGGGGTGTCGCCGTGCCGTCACACAGTCTGCAAAGCAAGAATGAAATAACATTTTACAAAGGAGATGACCGGACTGATTTCACCGTGACTTCTGTTCGGTTCTTTTGGCCAAACATATACCGTGGTAATTTGTTTTTATCTCTTCATTATATTCAAACCTGGAGGCGATGGACGTTTCAATAATTCATCACAAGCGATTCACTTTGGGACTGAGGGTATCGTTTTTTTAATTGATAACCATTTACATTTAAAGTCACCTTTTAATTTCGTATGCCTCATGTATTTCAGCGCGTATGACATACGATTATGAAGAAATCACTACCTTTTCAAACATTCTGTTAAAGGGGCACGTATTTCCTTAAAATCTCTCAAAATTTTGCCTTTTGAAATTAATCCTTATCAATTGTTAAGACTTGTTCTTACAAAAACACCTGCAATGAGCTGAAATTAGTGAGTAGTGATTTTATATTAAAAAAATAGTTTCCTCTTGAAATACAACCAACAGAACATAGCTGACGGTCAGCCATTTTGTGGAGTCAACAATTCGGTTCTATAAAATAACAAATCGTGTTGTGTAATGCAATTTCAAAAAACACACACAATTTTAGTGGTATATTTATGTGAATCATTGTATTCTACTTTTAAAATATCTGTCCGACCTTATAGTCAATTCAGAACAAACGCTTTTTGTATCCAAAAGCACCCAATCCGAGGGCAATGTGCCCCTTTAAGATGATAAATCAAGTAATTGTAGTAAATTTAAATGAAAGAACTCGAGAAATCCTGTCTGAGCCCATCCTAAGAAAAGGATATTCATAAGAAGCAGTCTTCATCACTAGGAGAACTGTACGGTGAAAGTCGTAGTTTTTATCTTCACTAGTGAATCTTATTAAAAGAGGTTTCTGAAGAGTTTCGAATTATTCCAGCAAGGTGATGAAATCATGTTGATTCCGCGCCATTGACATACTGGATTGATGAGTCAGGCAAACGTCATCGATGTGACTGTTCTATTTTCTCGTAGTCTTTACTCAAGAAGTGGATTACTGCAAAGCATTCATACCATTTTCATTTGTGAATGCATGAAAGACTTCGTTTGATATAACTAATTAAAAGCCATTTACTATAGCCTTAAGCTGTTGTATGATGGAGGGCCAAAGTTTGAAGGAAAAAAGTCAATAAGCCATTTTTAGAAATGGTGGAAAAGATGATGAGATTTCGGTAAATTTGTCTGTACACCAAACAGTGCACTCCAATATAGTGTCCACCATATCATAAAAGGCTAATGTGTTTGTCGAAGCGCCTATTTGAACTATAACAAAGATGTCACCGTCCATGTCGCTGTCGTCGTCGTTGTCCTTCACATCATTAACATTCTATGAATGTAATTATAGACAAACATTATAACAAACAACTGGAATGAGTTGGTGTTGATGGAGGAGTGGCGGCAAGGTCATGTTGATTATGTATGAAGAATTCTGTCGGTAGGCCTAGTGACTGATTATTGCGGGTCGACCCTCATCCGTCTCTCGGAAGACAATTATTCACAGAATAATTGCTCTTTCGAGCCAACAGGCTTTCATTCATATGCACGCTATGAATTATCTACCAGCATTTTATGGTGATTGGGTGCAATCAGTGAATGTGATATTCTGTTCGGTTGTATTACTTATCTCTACAAATCCCAAAATCATTGAAATTATTAATATCTTGAGCAAATCTGAACGTCGATGTTAAAAAACATTAATAAAATTAACGGCAATAACACAAAACAATAACTACAACAAGTTCTTTAGTAAATATTATAGTCTTTTCGACCATAATTAAAATGCATTTTCACTATAATAAACATGAAATACGGTAAAGTGATTTAGAAATTGAAGTTTTTGCATAAAAATTTGTAGAATTTGTATCACCATCACAGAGTCTCAAGGAATTTTAACCAGGAAGACTGCTGTATCTTTAACAAAATGTCTCAGATATAATTGACATTTAGCAGTCGGTGCGTTTAGTATTCCTACTTTGTAATATGATCTCCAATGCCTCAGTAAGGATTACGAGTCCAGTTTGCTTCCCAGTCCGGTGTGTTTTCAGTCTATAAATATGCTTCCAGCTAAAACCTTCTTTTCATAATTCATATCGAGTATCAGTAGGACAGAAATAGCAATTTAAACTGATGACACATTGCGAGAGTTTGCACTCCTTGCTCAAAGTTGTAGTAACTTGAGGTGAAGACCCACAGCGAAAGTGTTTAACTTCTAGCTCAAAATTAAAATTTTTAGGTGAAGGCCCACTGCGAGAGTTTCTGAGTTTCTAATAAAGTTTTTGACGGTGTCGAGATTCATAGCAATACATACCATGACTGTGGATTATAAAGGGTTTACGCAGGTTATATATTTTTTTATTTTCTGTATTTTTTTAAATCTTCGGACAAAAGTACATAATATACATTTAAAATTATCCGGGTCAAGACACAAGTTTAAAAAAACTGTCATCATAGATGTGTCAGGCCCAAGTTCATAAATAATAACTGCTTCGACCTCTTTTCAAATGTCAGTGCCTTAAAGGCACTGGACACGTTTGGTAATTGTCAAAGACCAGTATTCTCACTTGGTGTATCCCAACATATGCATAAAATAACAAACCTGTGGAAATTTGGGCTCAATTGGTCATCGAAGTTGCAAGAAAATAATGAAAGAAATAACACCCTTGTTGCACAAATTTGTGTGCTTTCAGATGCCTGAAAAGAGGCTTCAGGCCTGAAGTCTTTTTCAGATTCAAATATTTTAGTGAGAAATTACCTCTTTCTCAAAAACTACGTTACTTCAGAGGGAGTCGTTTCTCAAAATGTGTTATACTATCAACAGCTCTCCGTTGCTCGTTACTCGTTGCTCGTTGCAAGTAAGCTTTTATGCTAATATATATTTTGAGTAATTACCAAACGTGTCCAGTGCCTTTAACCAAGGCTTATACTTATATTTAAAAACCTCGTAAATTTGTTGTGAATAAATAAATAAATTTTCTTATTCTCTTTAGAGAATCAGCACTGTAATGTGAATATTGGAAATATTGAATATGAAATGCCTGAAGATTAACACAAGTTTCTTGCCTAAATATACTCAAATAGCCAATGATTTGCTTGGTCTTAGTTTGTTAAACATGTTTGTTTTGGGTGGTTTTCTCTTTTTGCATGTTATCATTATATCACGTAGAATCAACAGTAATGGGAAAAGGACATGTTGACGTAAATAATTCACACTTGGTTTATGCAGCTCGCTGCATGCTTACGGTTGTGCCCATAGTATTTGCTTACGGTTGTGCCCATAGTATTTGCTTACGGTTGTGCCCATAGTATTTGCTTACGGTTGTGCCCATAGTATTTGCTTACGGTTGTGCCCATAGTATTTGCTTACGGTTGTGCCCATAGTATTTGCTTACGGTTGTGCCCATAGTATTTGCTTACGGTTGTGCCCATAGTATTTGCTTACGGTTGTGCCCATAGTATTTGCTTACGGTTGTGCCCATAGTATTTGCTTACGGTTGTGCCCATAGTATTTGCTTACGGTTGTGCCCATAGTATTTGCTTACGGTTGTGCCCATAGTATTTGCTTACGGTTGTGCCCATAGTATTTGCTTACGGTTGTGCCCATAGTATTTGCTTACGGTTGTGCCCATAGTATTTGCTCAATAAATTATGGATGAAAGGCAATATTGTGATTATGATGGGAGTTGACGTTCAAACAAAGACCAGAAAACCCCCATTCCATGTCGTTAAGGTGCTTCCATGGAAATATAATCTTGAATAAGAAGGATGGCAGTCGTGCCTGTCGGGGAATTTCAAAACAAATCTATTGAATAGAATATTTCACAGGTTTCCTAGAAGCCCATGGTTCTATCGCTCCCCCAAGTGAATCAGTAACATAACTTTTTTTATTCAAACAAAAATGATTTCGTTTAGTGACTAGTTTTTGATTGATTTTATTAATTGTTATTTCTTTTAGGTATTACACAGAATATAGTCGCAGACAGTGGTCATATATTTGTGTGATCAACTAAGTACCAAACTTGTGAAAATTCGGGCTTATCTGTTGTGTGAGTCAGGAGAAAACAAAGAGAAAAAACCACACACCCAAACATATTGTTCTTTATGTTGGTTGTAACAACCGGATTCAGCTGTTGCATTTTTTTTATAGGTTTTCATATAGGGCCTACAGTTTTCTTGAATAAGACTTCATTTCAGATCTGAGGGACATATTTCACAGAAAAAAAATTTGTTTTATTATGAACTTCATAATCAGAAAGCTTTCAGACAAAAACCCAAACAATAGTGTTTTTTATCCTTACCAATCCGTATGAGTTTGTGATTTTATTATAGGGATAATGTGAATGTAACAATGTTTTTCTAAATACTGCAAAAATGTTTGTGAAATTCATGTCGTGAGTTACATTTTCTTCATTTGACTTCTAGACAATTATTGTAATCCTCTAGCTTTTAAAGGCAGGGTATACATTTGGTAATTACTCCAAAATGTAAAGAACATAAAAACTTACTTGGTAAGAAGCACTGCAGCTGTTGATAATGTATAACATTTCGAGAAACAATTTCCTTCAAAAGAATGCGATTTTACAGAGAGCGATTCAGAAAAGTTTCAATCTAAAAAACGTTTCTGCATGAACCGTTTCTCAGATTGTCACTTTCCAATAATATGGATTATTCTCCCTGATGCGCGGACAGAATTGTTCCAGATTTTCGGTGATATCTCAAAAACTCTCCCACCTGTTGAAATGAAATTTCCACTGGTCATTTCCAATGGTTAGTTTCATTGAAACATATTTTCTACATGAATAAAACTATCAAACGGTTCCAAAAACCAATGGTGTTGGCTTTAATATGAAAATGTGATATGCATTCTGTAATGCAGATGCCTGCTGTCTAATGTAATTATAACACTATTATACAATATCCAATATCTCAAGTCATGTAATAGACACTTGTCTTGAATTATCAAAGTTAATATAACTCAGAGATGGGTTTGCAGTCTATAATGTCAACGATTTGCAAAGCAATCAACATCGCAGAGACCAAATAAGACTATCTTGGAGGAAAGTGAGGAGGATTTATTCTGACATTTGATAAGAAAACGAGAATATTCAGTATCACATTTGCAAGTGATGTAGAAAGAATAACAATCTTGAAGAAGAAGAAGAGAGAGGGGTAGAGAGAGGGAGAGGGGGGGGGGGACTGGGTTCTCACATGAAACAGTAGTAGGGCCTCGCCTCGTACGAAAGGTAGAAAGACCAAAGATGTGGTTAATAAAACTATGTTGCCTTGCAACTTCTTAATAATTTGTATGATTTTCATCGTTTGTTTCTTCCTTTCTTTCTCTCTTTTTGTGAAGGACTTGAAGGATTTTTCTCTCTGTCATCATGATGAGGGAAATATCAGTTTGTTTGGTCTTGGTGCTTGCTGTGGTGTGTATGGTGGACGCAAGACCCAAGTTACATAAGGTAAGATGTGAACCACCCTGACAAGGCGTGTCATGGCCAAGCGGCCGAGCACAGGACTCAAGCTCTGATGTTTCTGATCAGCAGAGTGTGGGTTCGAGTCCCGGTCGTGGCACTTGTGTTCTTGAGCAAGGTACTTCACCATAATTGTTTTGTCCTTCGGATGGAACATTAAGCCGTAGGTCCCGTGTACTAGGATTGGTAGTGCACGTAAAAGAACCCAGAACACATCGTGGAAGAGTAAACCCGGTGTTTCTGGTTCACATGAAACATGTTTCCCCAGGCTTGCGAGCTACAGTGATTAAGTTCACGTATGAGGCATCCTTGGTTGTATTACCAGAAATACATAATAATTTTATTAATGATAATAATTGAGTAAATCATTCTAGGCCCAACATGAAAGTAAAAACAAACCGAGACAAACAAATGAAGGAATCTTAGACAGTGAAAAGAAAATATACACGGCAATGTTCTCGATGTGAAATAAAAACGAGATGTTTGTCAACAAAGTACAGAGAAACCCACTCAATCCGTGTATCATTTTTTGCTAGCACATAATTATAATACGACTGTGGAAAAATTTAAGTTTTACAAAATATTTTTAAAGAATTGTTTCAAACTGCACGTGGTATTCTTCCAACAGAGACGTCACCATGGAGAAGGGGACGCCGAAGACGGAGGTAAAACACATTTATTTGATTGTTGTTTAAAATATTTGCTAATCTATTATGACAAAGTTTTTTTTTGTTTTTTTTATAATATTGGTCGTTACTTTAACGGAATAGACTGTTTAAGTCTCGCGCGTATTCGAACTTCCGGAACCAATTGTCCCAACCTTTTGAGTTCTGCGCGATTCTGTTTCTTCAGTTGCTTTAGCTTAGATTATAGCTACACCAAATTTTATGAAAGTAAAATAAATTAAACATATCCAAGGCAACGAAGAAAACCCGAGAATAAGGATTGGCCTCCTTTTCGGTTAGGCCTAGGCTACTTGTAAACAAATGATAATTTTTCCAAACTGCCGTTCATGTTATCATTGAACGTATGTAATGGTCGCACAAATTCGATTTCTAAAAAAAGGCATCCTCGTCCCAAGTTCAAATTTGTTTCAGTTTTAATTTTAACAAGAAAAATGTTTGTATTAATGTATCAAAATCTACATTTCATTTTTGCGAAATCGCTATGGACATTTATATTTTCAAGAATTTGGTATAAGTAGAATTTTAAAAGAACACTTCATTTCAAAAGAGAATTAATATAGTCTTCGTTCGAGTTGTTTTACTGTATTTTCGTTTGCGAGACTTGCTCAGTCCCCGAAATTAACAATCGTCACGCCCTTCCAACATCCTCTTGGAAGAAAAATTTAGCAAACACAAGGAGACCAATCAATAGGCGAGGAAAGCATAAAATCAGAAAGTCGAAATGAAACTAAATAACTTGTTTTAATTCACTCTAGTTTAAGACATCCACAGGTTCATGTTCAAACACTTAATAACGTCTGTAGGATTTTTTGAGGTGAATTTATCTCCTTTTATTGCCTTGGGATTCGTGGAGCTCGTTATCTTAAAAGAAAATCAGTGTTTGGTCAAGAGAGATAGTTGTTTTCTACCCAAGACGTTCCCACCAGTAAGGAGATGTTTTCTTGCCTCCGTGCTAGAAGGAAGAGACTGCTTGAGATGGCATTTCGAGACTGTCAGATAAACAGAATTATGGAATGCCTTCTAGCTATAAATATTCCCAAATTATCTATGTTCAGCATAATGTAAGAACGACGTGTTGTCTGGTCGTGAGCTTCATATTAAAGAGTGTTCTCAAATTCAGTGGGACCGTCAAGATATTATTTTGTCAAATTTTAGAAAACAGAGTAGGGCCTATGTCTACAGAACGATTTGGATTCTTCTGGGAAGGTTTCGCAAATTTAATCGGAAATAAAATTCTGATTTCAAATCCCGCAGACATAATGTGGGGCCCGTTCTTTATGTCGAAACTGTGGATAGGTGGGTCAACAAAAATAACTGAAAATCAAATTTCATATAACAATTAAAATAAGAGAAAAGCACAATTTGTTAAAAGGTAAGAATACCAACTGGTTCGTTCCAGATCGTCTGACATGTCTGTTTGTTTGTCTATGCTGCTCATTGTTATTGGTCAACATTGTTTTTATAACTGCATCTAGGGGCCTATATCTTATACTCCACACCAGTGGTGTGACTTAGGGGAGGGGGGCCACCCCCCTCCGCCCCCAACTTGAAAAGAGTGAATTAAATGCATACCATTTATAAGCCTTAATATGATAATTTAAATGCATTTTAAAACAATTTTTTCCATATGCACGCCCACAATGTATGTGTTTTTACACTCACGTCAGATCATCTTATATAAAAAAAAGTAAATAGTAATAACAAGAGCGCTGCTAACAGAGAAATGCAAACAGAAACTGTAGCTTTAATTGGCCAAAAGTGCCCCCCCCCCCTATAGAACAAAAATCGTGCACCCCCTTGTGCCCCCTAAAATTTTACCCTAGCTTCGGTGCTGCTCCGCAAGACGTATACATTTCCATTTTGACACTGTATGGAGTCGAGATGCAACAGTCGAGGAAAAGAAACAAATCTTAGGTATGGAAGAGACAAGTCGCACCTTTTCTTTAGTCATGCTCACTGTCGATCGATACTGTCATACAGGAAAGGTATGTCAGCTGCCTGGCATGAAACTTGCTGAAATTAAAATGCGGTAAGAGTGGTCATCGTGGAGGCATATAAAGACTGTCCTTGCTCTCCGGTGAAGGCAAGTACTTCACCTTTAAAGACAGGGTATAGTTTTAGTAGTTGTCAAAGACCGCCCTCACTTGGTACATCCCAACATTATGCAGAAAATAGCAAACCTGAGAAAAATTTGGGCTCAATTGGTTATCGAAGTTGCAAGAAAATAACGAACGAACAAACACCCGTTGCACAGAACTGTGTGCTTTTAGATGTACGAAAGAAAGGCATTCATAAGCTTTACAAATTGTAGGTGGCAAACTTATTATTTCTTTATCCAAAACTACATTATACTTCAAAGGGTGTCGTTTCTAACAATATTTTACAATATCATCAGCTCTCCAGTCTCTTTAACAAGTACACTTCTTTATTGTCCTTTTTAGTAGTACACTCTTCCTTTAAACAGACGGTGAGCTATATAAGATGAAAGAGAAAAGAGAACGATTAACATTGACTGGAATGTCTACAGATTATCAATGAATGTTGAATTAATTCTTTCACTACGTGATGACGATATGTAGCAATTAACAACGCCAACGGTTAAAACACTTCCAGTCATCACGACACACAAAAAGGAAAATCATTTCGTATATACATTATTCAAACTACATCAAGATTAAAATAAGGGGACCGTGTCATTCTACTTTCCAGTCAGCTCACTTTACGTCTTACTGCCGTAAATCGCCCATCTTCGCGCAACCACGCCCGATTTGAAGCAACGCACGCCTCCTCCACAATGAAAGATTATAGTTTTATGAGGTAATACCTAAATCCGTTAAGATGCTGCGGGCTGTGTTTTCTGGAAGCCAGACGCATTTGGAATTTTCTTTTAAAAGAAGACATGTACTGACCGAGCCCCACATACTTAACATTCTGTAACTGCAGAGTGAAATAATCAGGCTCACCTCGGTTTCAATAATTACTGCCATGGTTTTATTCCTACTGCCATACACGAAATATGTAGTCAGTAAGTAAGGAGAGCCGACTACCTGATTTCTTTGAGTAGGTTGACCAAGGAACACTTTTATGACGCGTTCAAAGTGAAATCAAGAAGACACCGCTGACAGCCAAACCAAACACATCCTCACAAAGTACCTCTTCACAAAGCATCCTCCCATCTCGTTGCCGTGGTTTCCATATGATTTTAAACGAGGATGATGTAGACGTGTATTTTGATAACAAATATAAAGCGTTTATTTTTTTCTTCTCATAAGTCTTTCACAACTATTGTGAGGAATAGAAGAAAAAATTAACTACAATGTGTATTTTATGTTTTAGAATTTGATTTGAACAATGCGTAAGTAAAGGCTGTTGGTGTTCAGTCTTTGTTTATTTTGTAGACGTCAGAAATTAGGATGACAAAGAATAAGATGCTGATTCATTTTACTCTACTCCTTACTCATCAGTCTAAGAAGCTGTCTCCCTGAGATGAATAAGTAGAAGACAATTTCTTTGTGGATGACAACACCCAGCATTCCGCTCTAAATGTCAAAATCGATCTCTCTTTTCTTTCTTCGGATAAACTGAGAAATGACGTTACTTTCTTCAGAGTGTGGTGATGTTATGTGAAGTGGGGTCTCATATTTTAAAAGATTTTGTTATTTCAGTATTATTAATAGATACTAGTGTTTATGCTTTATCGTCGGTAAAAGTAGATCTTGTATCAAGTATTGAACCACAAGGGAAACTAAATGAGTAAATTTTAACATATTTGGGGTTGATCAAAGGAAAATTTACTAGAGTGGGATTTGAACCTGCGACCTCCGGATTAACGTGCCCGCACTCTACCAAGACTGAGTGAGCTATCTAGCCCTAATGTTGGCGGTCTCCCTATTTTGTCAAAAGCTTTGTTTGGTGTGCCAGTCAGAAGCCATTCAACATTATGCCGTGTAGCCAGGGATCACGTATAAGTTAAAGGTACAACCTAGGAAGCGGCAGCAGGAGGGATCACCTTAAGGGGATGCGACTTTTTATTTCAAATGTCAAGTGTTTTTGGTCTGTGTTGGACTTCCTCTTGCAACCTCTGGAAAAGGCGCTCTATAAATGCCAGCTTATTATTATTATTATTAATATTATTATTATTATTATTATTATTTAATATAAACCACAAGGGAAACGGTTTGTGTAAATTATAAATAATTTGGGGTTGAACTAGAACTAGTTTGACTAGAAATACAAGTCGTCAATGTTTCTGTGTTCAACCCAGACATAGTTTTTGTGTGGGTGAATTTAAAAAAGGGCTTGTTGAAGACACATCTTTTCGATGACAGTTTTGTAAACTTGATCTTCCCTAGACTACTCCTTGTCAAGATGTTTTTAGTGTCCGAAGATTTTAAATAAATAACATAAATAAACAAAATAACCGAAAATAGTCCTGTGGCATCTCTTTAATTCTAGTGAAGATGAATGACTCACACGGCAGACACAGCTAAATCCCAGAGAATTTTCATCTACGAGTCTTTACGTATACTAATATCAACACTAACACTGACTGACGAGACAGTTCAGATCCTTGATACACCGTCCTCGGATCAGCCCCCCCCCCCCCTCTCTCTCTCTTTCTCTTGTCACCAGGCAGCCTTTACTGGCTTATAAACTAATTTGAACATACCCAGCTCATATCATGCACGGTAATATTGATCTTATTATGCATAGTAGTCCAGCCAGTGAGCGGAGCTTATTATTTCTAATCTCCAATTGTAATAATGTAAGTTTGGTGTAAATAATAATCATGTGAGCATCAACTCTAAAATGTTAAAACTATTTATGTTTGATATACAAATTATTATTATATTATTTTTCTTTGTCATACATAATGACATTGTATTTACATATTTATTTATTTTCTCATTTATTTTGTTGCGTAAATATTTACTAATACATTTATTTGTTTCTTTATTTATTTGTTTATTTATTTGTTTATTTATTTATTTCTTAATTTGTTTATCTATTTATTTATTTATATTTTATTTGTTCGTTCGTTCTTTCTTTTTTTCTTACATTCTTTGTTCATTAATTGACTGATTGATTGATTGATGTATTGATTTATTTATTCATCAATTTGTTAATATCTTAATTTCTTTATTTATTTATATATTTTATAATTTACTTATTTAGTTTTTACTTATTTATTTGATTTCTTAAAAAAACCAACAAAAACCGATGCGTCTAAATTATTGAGATGTCCGTTGAGATGTATTTTTTAGGTTTTTCTTTTTGGTCACGCCGAACGTGGTGCAAGTACAACACGTCTTAGGCACTGCAACACCCTGAATAGAAGCGATATAGAGGCGCCACATAACAGCCCTGGGGACGAGACTTCAGCGTCACATCAAACCCTCCCCTCCTTAAAATCAACAACTAAATGTTAATTTAAAGAGCATTTCATCCCATTTGCATTCTATGCGTACAGGTTGCGTTGATAAGAGATACTCGAGTTGACATTCCAACAGACACCGAATAGTCCGTGTCAATAAAACTCGACCCCCCCCCCCCCCCTTGTTATTTTATTTCTTTTGCATTGTACCGTCACGATCAAACAGACACGCTCTTGATTACGACCCCACGGCACTTGGCTATACTTCTGAAAGGCCAAATAATATCACTTTCTGTTAAAATATCTCCAAGACATAAACAAAAATATTATCGAGTTTTTTTTTCATGTTGCTGAGGGCGATCATTTCTATAATGGATTTGTGCGAGAAGTGAAAATGGTTTGAGAAAACATTATATGCTATTTCCCTTTGTCGTCTCGTTGCGCATTTTAGGCCGCTAAAGGGGGGGGGGGGGAATGAAACGTTGGACCACGTGTTGTGTGAAATAACATTAAGATGTTCTTCTTTTTATTGTCAGAAGAATTCTTATTTTTGTGCCTGTTGCAGTTACTCCTTGCACCTACATGGTGTGCCCAAAAGGAAGCGAGTGCACCTTTAACTCCAGCCTTGGCGACCCAATTTGCATATGCATGAGAGAATGCAAGCCTCATCAACGCCCTGTCTGCGGTTCAGACGGCGTTGTCTATGACAACCACTGCGAGCTCCACCGTGCAGCGTGCATCAATAAGAAACACATTGCTGTGGTGGGAGATGCACTGTGCGTCAAGCCGACCCCGGAACTAATTGGAGGTCGACCGGAAGTATACGAGGACAAACCGGACAAGCATGAGGTCAAGTCAGCACCTGTCGAGAATGACCCGGAAGAAGATGAGGTCATCCCGGACACAGATGCCGAGGAACAGATAGTGGATGAGGAGGAACCGGAAGCGGTGGAAGAGAAACCCGAGGTCGAGGAGGATAATTCGGAAGATGGTGAAGATGATTCGAAGGAAGAGACCGATGAGCCAATTGTTGAAGGTTGGTATTTGAATGTATTTGAACTGTAATTCTTTTCATTCATTTATTTGCTGGACATAGTCTCAAATAATGATGTATACAATAATGAAAAGAGAATTAAACAGTTTAAAGGTAGGGTCTACTTCCAAAATTAATGACCATAACAGCTCACTTGGTGAGAAGCGCTGCAGCTGTTAATAATAATAATAATAATACTCGGTTCTTATATAGCGCTTTATCACACCCCTAGGGGCTTTAGCGCTCAGTATTTTTTCCTGCAAGGTATGTGGAGCTACGTTTTGAAGTATGAGACCCATTCCTTTACAAAGCACCATGTAATGGTTTACAAGGTGCTGTGGCGCAATATGCAGCCAATCAAATCAGGAACACCGGGGCGAACCCCTTTCGATAAGTGCACTGGGTTCTTTTACGTGCATTACACAACACACGGGACCAACGGCTTTACGCCCCATCCGAAGGACGAAGCAATAATGGTTAAGTGTCTTGCTTAAGGACACAGGTGTCACGACCGGGACTCGAACCCACACTCTGCTGATCTGAAACACCAGAGCTTGGGTCCGGTGCTCTTATCCACTCGGCCACGACACGCCACCGTGACAGTATAGACCTTATGCATTGACGTCACCAAGCCGCCATCTTAGAGGTAAACTGATGATGAAACAATGGAAACGCGCTGATTTGTACGCGCGGCGCACAGGACTGGCCAATGAACGGCTTCCTTTTGACCTCTAGGCGAGGGCGCCCAACTCAAATGACGTCATATGCATAAGGTCTATTGACAGTGTTGACAGTATAAACTAATCTTAGAAAGGATTCCCTTCGAAGTAATGTGGTTTTGATAATTTTTAACAAAACACATTTTAATCTGAGAAACAATCCATACAATAAATCGTTTCTCAGATGTCTGAGAGTTGGTGTCCGTTCGCGAGTGTTGCGACCAGAGAAGCGGTTGGTACCCGCTGTCACCTCGCTAAACAGGGATGGAATTTACGTTCTTGTGAAAATACCCTGACAGTTTTTTGCTGTTTTCTCAGCAACTAGACACTGTGTTCAGCTGAAACTTTCACATGTGACTTTCATCATTATCTGTCTTTATCGATGCGTATATAAATCAGCACTACGGGGACAAATGACCCTACCTAATTTGCAAAACGAAATAATAATTCAATTCGATTTTGTTTCAGAAGAACCGACTGAAACCAACTGCTCACCTGACGATCTTAGTCAGTTTAAATCGAACATTCTTGATCACTACCGTATCCAGTTCAACAACCCATCTGACGATTCCTCTCAACCCGAGTGTAAGTTGTCATGGTTTACAGTATCGAATAACAATCGACTAATCGATTATGGTATCGCCTCTCCAGTCCCGATAAGTTTGTGTTCGATAAAGCTATTATACAGGATTGGCAGAGCAGACAAAATAGTCTTAATGACAGGGTTCATGTTTTGTGTGATTAACCATAATACATGAAATAACAAACCTGTGAAAATTTGGGCTTAATCCGTTGTGTGAGTCAGGAGAAAATAGTGAAAAACCATGCACAATTGTCAGCATGTAAACACATTGTTCTTAATTTTGGTTGTAACAACCGAAATCAGCTGTTGTATTATTTTTAGGTTTTCAGATACAGTTTTCGAGTTTGTCTTCATTTCAGAAGAAAATATTTGACCGAAAAAATTTGTTCTAGTTCGAACTTCATAATCAGTAAGCTCTCAGACTAAAATTAAACATTGATTTTTATATCCTTACCAGGCCTGTGTAATACATTTAATAAAGTAATCAGCCCACAGTGTCAAAACATTTCCTTCAATCTAAGGCAACATTGAACATTGTGACTATAAAACTTTCTTCTTTCAGTGGACAAAAAGTTCCTGGTGAGTTTGATGACAAATCACTTCGATGCCACACGTGATAGTCTCCTTACTAGGGACGAGATTTCATCCGTGATTGCACGAGATAACATCAGTGGGCTCTCCTCTGAGTGCTCTCTCTTAGATATCTTGAGTTTCTTCGACAAAAACGCCGACCAGAAGCTGGACCCGTACGAGATGTATGACGCATTCGGTGAGTATTATTTATTTGGGGCAAGCGAGGGGAGGCGGCAGGAATTACAACATAAATAAGAACAAGTGGCCATGTGATCAAGTGTTTAGATTGCAGGACTTGTAACAATAAGGTTATGGTTTCCGCCAGGCTAACCGCTGATTTCACAATGACTAGAATAAGTATTGTCGTCTAGTTACTCAATCACAAATGTTGATTTGTGCAATTCATTTTTATCCCGTTGTGGGAGCTTTGCCCGAGTTCCCTTGTTGGGAAGATCGTATAAGATGACTGTTATTGTGATTATGTAACAGATTGTATTTAATTCAATGAATGCTTTATACCGAATCTCCCATAGTTTAAGTTGAAATGCTTTATTACGTAATTGAATACCTTTAGCAGTATAAAACCCATTGGGCACACACCCTCGTGGTCTGTCGTCCAGAGGCGTGTGTGTCAGGTCATCATGGCTATTTACTTGTTCGTATGTTCAAATGCTTTACCGGTGAGTGTTTGGTCTCATACCAAAGTGGGAGATTCGGCAACCCTTGTAAATTTGTAGCAACATAATAAATTATCTGAACACGGAGATTGTGCCTGAATGTGTTTACTTCTTATGTTCATGTTGGTCAACAAGAACCCGCGGAATGGTTGGAAAATCCCCCAACCATCACATTATTTAGGGCTAGCCTGTTGGAAAATACTCCTCGTACGTCTTCAATAGTTTCCGCTCCAAATTCTGGTCAGAATTGACCGGAATCCCGGGTTCCAGGGGACTTAACCCGTCTCTGGGTCAGGCTGATCCGGAAACCAGTTTTTAAAAAGGGAACTTAACTCGGATGCTACGTCAGTTTGACTCATTTCTGTATCATGTTGACACAGACTCCGGTGTCACGCCCTAAGCGTTCCGGCGTACTGAGTGTTCCAGGTGACGTACGCATGCGCGGCCGTACTGTGCGTTCCTGCCGTGTGGGTGACGTAGCCGGTCATTTCAGTAGTCGTGGTCTCCTTCCCGTGCTCTTAAATTGTCAGACAATGTTTTTTTGATTGTGAACGGAAGACACTCTTCTCCCCCTCTGTCAACCCTTCTATATACTTGCTGTCGCTCAAATAATGAACAATTCTTTAAAACGAGAGCTCGTGGGAGCCGCCATGACAGCTTCTGCGAGAGTCTAGAGAGTAGAGGAACACTCAGTGCGGCACAAAATGGACTACTTTCGCTTGCTGCGCGCAGGCATGACATGACGTAATGTTATTATTTTGGTCATCTGGAACGGTTAGTACGCCGGAATGCTCAGTGCGCGACACCGGGTCACATTGACCCAGAGATGGGTCAGGCCCCCATGGGACCCCAAAACTAGGGCCCAATTTCATAGAGCTGCTTAAGCACACAAAGTAGCTAAGCACAACAAAATTTCGCTTACCAGAATAAGGTTACCAGCCAAACTACCATGTCGCATGTACAATTTGTGCCTGGTACCCTGCTCATTTCTGCTTAGCAGACAACTGTTAAGCAATATTTTCTGCTTATTAAGCAGCTCTATGAAATTGGGCCCAGCTGGTCAATTCTGACCAATTAGAGTGTTCAACTCAACGTGATGGTCAATTTCACTGGCAGCTATTTCTGAAAATGATTTGTGTCATACAAAAAAGTATTTGTTTTGAAAATTCCATATACTTTTGTTCAATAATATAGATGTTCAGACGGTAACCATAGCGGAGAATCTTCGTCAGTTGGTTAAGGTTGCCAATGCTGGTGATAACATCGTCTTGGTCTGTGGTATCGACGTAGAGGATAAATCACATGTTATCTGGCAACGCAATGGAGTGGATCTTGTCGATATTCCATTATTGGATGGAATGAAGGTACAGTGATCTCCCAAAACATTGATGGAATATGTTCAGAGTTAGTAGTACACATGCCAAGTGAAACGGAAAGGTATCGACAATTTTACTCTCTGATAAAACCAAGTGAGAATCAGAATTGGAGTTCCTTCTTTTCTAATAAAAATAGATTCGGTTAGAAATAGCTTACTCCACTTTTAATATGGCAGTGTGTTTGTCGTTGGTTTATGGCTCTGGCCCTTGGATGTTCGTCTTGAAAGTGTCATGGCGATGAAAGTCTTAACGGTACCTTAGATGGGCTAGTTGGTATAAACCCAGGTTGGGATCTGATATTGTTATCAAAGAGGCATGCAAGGGATACCAGTTATGAAAATGGTGGTTCCATACAGGGAGAGACATGAAATTCTCATTAGATGACGTCACAGTGTTGCCCTTGAACTGAGTGCCGCCATTTTGTATTTTTGATGTTATTTTCTAGACATACGACGATGGGACACTGTACTTCCTGAAGCTGACGCTGATGCACATGGGAACATACACCTGCTATGTTGAAGGCTATAAGTCCGTCAAACAAACGTATACCCTTCAAGTCCAAGGTGAGATGGCATGTGGGAAACACCGTAGTTGTCACTCGGAGCTATTACTTAGCCCAATCCTTAACTTCAATGTGATAGATGTTAAATTTTCATTGGGGATAAAGTTTTTTTTGGTTTAACTCATAGTAGGCTATACACTGATGTGTGTCAAGCACTGTGTTTTCACTTAAGGGCAATATCGGCGGTCTACAAGACACTGCTAGAACGGAAAAGGTGGTGGGTTCGAATCCCAACCGAGTAATAGGCATGTGGGTTGTTTTTCACAGGACTAGGCAAAGTACTGAGTAAACAGAGATTATAGGTAGATTGGTAAACTACTCCAAAACTGAATTACAAAAAACGTATTTGGTGAGAAGGCATAATTATGTTGATAGTATAAACTATTTTGAGAAAGATTCCCTTTGGATAATTTTTCAACCCAAAACACTTGAATCTGAAAATCGATTCAAGCATGAATCTTTTTTCAGATTTCCGAGGGTTGGTGTCTGTCCGCGAATGCTGCTGCCGAAGATGCAGTTGGTACCCGCTGTCACCACAATAAACGTGGATGGATTAAACGTTCTTGTAAAAATACCATGACATTTTTTTTCTGCTGTTTTCTCAGCAAGTAGCCACTGTTCTCGGCTGAAACTTTCACATGTGACTTTTTTTGTATCTTTCTTGTATAATTGTGCCTATAAATCAGCATTAAGTTGACAGACACCAATCTATAAATCTACCTGTAAACACGAGCTATTCCATTTTTCCTTTCTTCAGTTCCACCGACTGTTCATACCTGTCCTAGTGCTCGGTTCCAATCCTTGGGTAAAGTGGGTCGGATCCAGTGTTACGCTCAAGGCGTACCTGAACCAGATAAGACATGGAGTAAGAATGGAGTCCCTGTGGAAGAAAGGCCAGGACTGCGTCTTGAGGGTGAGTAAGAAGTAACATTGTTCCTTCCCCTGCTTCTGTCCCATATAGAGTACGGCCGTAGGGGGCGACGTTGTGATGGAATTTGTCTCATAGAACCTCCATTTTGTCTTGGTCTTCTGCTGCCCTAAGAAGTTTTGCACAAATAAAGGGACACGTTGCCTTGGATTGGGAACTTTGGACCTCAAAAAGCATAAAATGTGATGAAATGAATATGGTTGGAAAGATGTTTTAAAAGTACAATATTATGATCCACAAAAAATATGCCTAAAAATGGTAAGGGTTTCCTTTTACTTCGTGAACTAACACGGTCCGCCATTTTGTGGAGTCAAAAATGTGTCCATTCCTTAATGTTATCTGCCCACATTTTCCACTGCCTTCCTCTTCTATATTCCACCCTCCATGTAGACCCAATAAGTAAGAAAAACAAGCTATTAATAGCTAGCTAACTTTGTGTTTTATGGAATCTCTTTAAGCTCGTAACACCACGGTGCGTATCGAGAACCTTGACTACCCAGATACCGGCAAGTACATCTGCACAGCAAACAACACGGCAGGCACCGTGCAGTCTGTCTCCTCGGTCTTCATACAGGAGAACGCCAGAGGTAATCAAATAACTTGTTTTCTTATTCCCTTTTTAGAATGATTGACAAACATTTCAAAAGCCCATATTATTATGCACAAGCGCCACGTTAAAAATATACAGCAATGCATCTTGGGAAACCAAGTACAGTTAAAAATGAAATTAAGCTGCCAAGATGGACGACGCAGTAGTTTAAGTGTAATTCTTTCAAACTCAGCTCGCCATGATGGTTGCTGGTGTTGCATGGACCTTGATTTCAAACAAAAGCCTTTGCGTGCCGATGCGCATTCGGGACATGCATTTGGCTATTTAAATTGTTTATATGAAAGCTAGCTAACCAATCAAACAGTCCCCGGTTATTTATTTTTAACTGACAGAGTTTAATTGTTTTTGTCGATTCTGCAGCTCTAGACCACGGACCTCTACATGTCTATTACTTCTTCCACGCAAATGGCATCCGCGTCGTGGAACCAGACTCATGTGGGTTCAAACTAAACATTCCAACCAATCACGTCCTGCCAAAGCCTCACGGTGTGCTCTGTCCGATGACGCCCTCTGGAGACGCAGCCTGTTCATGGGGGGACGCAGTCAACGTACTCAATCAGTACATCTACGTCACGCAACCCAAGAATAATCGAATCATCATGATTGATATCCGAACCCAACAAATTCTTGAGGTAAGTTAAAGTTGTCGATTTGAAGGATCTCTTTACTGGATCTCTGTAGATGAATCACCGCCTCTGTCGATATTCTTATTTGTTTCGCTGTTCCCAGATTTATACTTTTGTTGTTAGTTCATTCTTAATTTGCACGAAAATGGTTAATGTTATAAACAAATTAGGAAACAAGTGCGAAGTTGCATTGCATCGATTGCATTGAATGCCCATTGGCACAAGCGCCATCTTAAAAATATACCGCAATTCATATTGGGAAACCGAGCATAGTTAACAGTACAGCAAGTTGCCAAGATGCACGCTATGCTGTAGTTTAAATGTAAATGTGCCAGATATTATTTTTTAATTTATAGTCGTTTACCGCCGCCTTGCATCAAAATCACCGCGCCATGACAGTTGCCACTTTTGCTTGGACTCAGATTTCACCCAGACTCCTTTGGGGTGGGGTGGGGTGTTTGAATTGAAAAAAAAAAGTAGTCTGTGCATTAATTTTAATCCGTGATGCCGGGACTATTTTGATGCTTTTAATCAAACAAGATGGCGGGAGGAGGTGCACGTGGGCTTGATGTAATTTTGAATAACTTTTGACGAACTCGGCACCATATGACAGGGGATCGACGTACGTGTTTTTGGGGTGGTTTTCTTTTAAGGTACTTAACACGGCTTTTATTTTCTCCTTTTCCCCAGGTGATCCGCACAGACGCTGTTCCAGTGTCACTTCATTACATCAAACACCACGACACACTATGGGTTGTCTGTTGGCGCTCTACGGATGCCGATGAAGGCCAACGATCAATTCAAGTTATCAAGTACGCCAGTCAGGGTGAAACCCACGCCCCCATTCACACCACGCCTATCGGACACCATTTCGATGTCATCAAGGGATTGTTCATCCCTCAAGTTCAAATCACCAATCAGGGAGATTACAAGTTCGCGTATGTAATCCACAACCACCAGATGGCAATTACGAAGATCAACTTAGATACGACGACCCTTTCCTCTACGATCGTCCTGACCCAGTACGAATGCTACCCAGAATCATTGGCTTTCTTGGCAACCGGCGGTTACGTCATCGTCAACTGCGCAAAGGACGAATTCCAGCAATCTAAGCAGCTCATTCTCGACTACATGACCGATATTGTCCTAAATGTTAACGATGGCATTAGAGGGACACCGTACGTGTCTCCTGACGGTCGATACGTCATCAGTGCTGATAACCAACATGGTTTGGTGTACATCCAGAAGGTCACCTCATCCGGTAAGGTCAAGACTCTCTTTGAGGTCAGCACCAATCTTGGGGTCAGCGATGTTGGATTCTTCCCAACGAAGACCGCTACTCACACCTATGACATCCTGGTTACGTCACGTGATCGCCCAGATGTCCTTTTCGTTGACCTGGAGACCAGTAAGGTCAAGATGATTCCAGGTGTCTTTCATCCAATCAGCGCCGAGAGCTGGCCCTGGAACGAGCACAACCGGCATATCGTCAACAGTGGTGTGTTTGGGTCACACGTAGCCACGCCCGGTGCTGATCACGTGGTACTGATTGACGGCAACAAGAAGTCGGTCAAGTGCGACATCGGTGACCTCAGCCAAAGTAACGTCATGCTGTGGGTTGGAGATTGCTACTAATTAATTTATTCAAATTCTTGCAAATTGAACCTTTTTCCCATACACGCCCTCTTTTTTTCATGATGGAAACTGTGTGTGATTATTGCTTTTCAACTTGACGTGATGTGTGCGTGCAGGGCAGGCGTGGATTTGTTGAGCCCAAAGTAACGTGTCAATGAGTACAGTTGTCTTTAACCCATTCAAATAGTTGCCAAATATTGACCTTTAAAATCATGTGATAGTTTTAGTCTAGCGCCACCAATGTTGTGTAACTGACTAGTGTTAAAGTATAGGTTTTTTTCCCTCTGTGATAATAATAGCCTAATGTTTCAATGTGTTGGAAAGTCTAAGGAAGGAAATAACCCGGAATGGATCACGTAACTCCGGAAGAAGCTGTCTGAAATAACACGATAAAGAAAGTGCACGTGTGAATGTTGCATTACTTTGAACCGGTTTTGGGCTTCTTGGACAGTAATCGATATTTAGGATTGAAGAATTGTCGTTGTGGTCAGTGGTTGCGGTGAATACATCATTCAATTCGCAGAACCGATAACACACCAAGCGCATGCGCAACATTTTAAGGTAACTGTCTTCTCCGCAAGAGAAAATGTGGGATATCGTTTAATATGTAAGTCAAACATTTATAATGGCTAAAATAATATACAAGTGGAATAAAGTTCATAGGCTATATCAAACCAGCTGACAAAAGATTTAGTCAAATCTCGTGGAATCACGTAAAGTATCGAGAAGTACAAGTCGCAGAACAGGAAATGGTTATAACTTTTAGTGTTGAAAAGGTTTAAGTATTTGTAGTGTAAACAATTGTATAGTTGCTTAAGTTAATGTTTGGCGTCATAGGGGAATTCCCTGACTATATTAATTATGATTTCCCGCCGAAAGGGACTTTTGAAGTCTGATGACACCTCATTTACTTCCGGAGGCGTTCGATAATCGATACTCGATATTATTTATTGATATTGCTCACTATCGATTGTTTGCCTTCATGTTTACTTTGTTTCTGTCTTCTTTCTGCATAGAAATGCATGAGTTGTACATAATTACTAAATGTATCATTTGCGTTATTTTCTTATATTTATTATTTATTTTGTATCTTGATAATGGAATTATCTTTGTATATTCATATTAACTTTAAATGTTCATCGTAATAGAGAGAAATTAATGTGTGTGTGTTGTAATATAGATAAGACAGCAGGCAGTAAGTAGTGACGTTGCTGATGAATATTCATAGGAGATGTACCTAGACGTCTTAATATCAATACTTGCACATAATTTAGCCTTACACGTACCCAGTTCACAATCAAGTACTATCATAAGATTTAGATGTCCATAGCCGATAATTCCTATAAAGGTAAATACGTGTGCCGCTTAATAGTTAGGAATGTTGTTTAACATTAATTAATCCAAATTGTTGATTTTATGACGGTATTTGTTCGAGAATATTACAAATCGGGTTAAGTTGATGGGACTAGGCTGCTGCCTTTATTCTAACGATTACAACTTTTTTTAATCAAGTTTTTTTTTCACGAAATACGTGACTCAGTAGGCTATGACCATAAAATTAATTAATTCAAAAACTCAAAAATTGGTCACCAGAATACCCACAAAATTTAACAGAATTAAAGGCGATCCATTATGTTTCAGTAAGCAGAATTCTAAGAAAACTATATCTTGCCAGAACGTACCGGTACTAGTTATACATAAGGACTGTACACAGCACTTCTATAATTTTGTAATGTACTGCACTCGGTGTGTGAACAATAACCTAGACGTGCTCACTAGCTATTGTTTAAAATCGTTATTTGAATCCGTGGCATCGTTTATTGTAATCGTTAATAAACGTTTAATAAACGTGTGGCTGTAACTTAAACTCGTGTAAGTGATGTTTGAAGCTTTGCATGGTGTTGAAAATAAGAAGTAACTTTAACTAGTAAACTTGCGGGTACAACTAAAAAAAAAAAAAAAAAAAAAAATCCCCATCTTTTTTTCTTTCTTTCTCGTGTAAAGAGATTTACACCGTAGTTCGTGTCCCCGCAGGTACTAGCTTATAGTTACTTCTCAAACCCGTATATTGTCATGACATTGCTATTATTTATAGAAATAGTTGTCATAGCCATGAGTCGTCGTCTGGCCAAACGAAATTAATGTTGCTGCCGGACCTCTGCCAAATAGCGTCACTGTTACCATATCCGATGACCTGGTACTGTGGCATGTGGATTAAAATATAGATTTCCGGTGTTTTCAAGGTGTTTAAAATGTTAATTTGTTTTTTAAATCACTTTCTTAATTGCAGTTTTGTGACACAACCCACGTCACTGTCACAATACTTGTAAAGAAGTGTACTGCGTCATACCTCACCCCCCCCCCCCCCCTACAATAAATGGTTACAAACGGACGCCTACTTTATGACCTTTAGAGGAGCAACCAGCCGCGGTCGGGATAGACTTGACTCAAGTCCCAATACCGTGCAAGGCCCTTCCTTGCCTCATCGTCAGAAAACTATTGTTTTGCGCTCTGCATTCCCCAACCTGTTCCGCGCGCGGGACACACAATAGCTACATTTTGTCGGTGAGGGCGCACTGGTATTATATGTCTGTACTGTGGCTGCATGCTGGCGCGTTACATGTGTGTTAGGGACCTCGCTCGAGAAAGGGACTTGAATCAAGTCTACGGTCGGGATTGTTGTCGGTTTCTTCACAATTTACCAAATCACTTTCACATCCCTTTCACACGCATACAAAAACTTTCGCTTTGGTTTGTGCTGATGCCACCGAGGGGGCCGCGTGCCCATCCACACGCGGTAGCCATTGTGACCTACAATGTACATGTATTTATCTTTGGACGACGAAATTATTGATTAAGTTCATCACTACTTTCGTTTTATCACTTCCCCTAGGCCTACTTCCCACTTTTTCCGATAGGTTTACGTGGAATACTGGCCTATTGTGTAATATTGCCATACTGACATGGTGAACTATCAAGCACAACCCCCCCCCAACCCCCCCCCCCCCCAAAAAAAGTGAAAGTGAAAAGCGAAGGACCATCCTCGATTTAAGATCGAAAGATTTCTCATAAATTGAGGCATTTTTTGCAATGACAATAAAACTGCAGACTATAACATAAAATGCAGAACTTGTAAGGCTACTGTTAAAGGCACTGGACACGTTTTGTAATTATCAAAGACCAGTATTCTCACTTGGTGTATCCCAACATATGCATAAAATAACAAGCCTGTGAAAATTTGGGCTCAATTGGTCATTGAAGTTGCAAGAAAATGATGAAAGAAAAAACACCCTTGTTGTACAAATTAGTGTGCTTTCAGATAGGAATAAAAGGCTTCTGGCCAGAAGTCTTTTATTATTTGAGTGAGAAATTACCTCTTTCTCAAAAACTACGTAACTTCAGAGGGAGTCGTTTCTCACAATGTTTTATACTATCAACAGCTCTCCGTTGCTCGTTACCAAGTAAGTTTTTATGCTAATATATATTTTGAGTAATTACCAAACGTGTTCGGTGTCTTTAAAGACATGTTTGCCCTTTATTACCATTAGGCCAAGTACCATGTTTGCCCTTTAGTACAAGTTAGGCCTAGTAGTAGTACCATGATTGAACCGTGTAACCTGATGTCCTCGATGTTGGACACCAATTTCAACGGTTCATATTTCGTCTGCTATCAGTTTACAATAATTATCCTCGGAATTGAACCAAAGTGGTAGAACTTGATTTTGCAACTGGCGGATTCGTTCACGATTATTACTTTCATTTGGTTTTATGTTTGTCTTTGAACAGGAATTAAACTCTTCGATAGTCCCTAGAAAAGTGGCGGTGATTGGGGTGGGGGGGGGGGGGGGGGGGGGGAGATGATTGGCAAGGATAAAACATATAACTGTCCAATTCTAGTTTGAAAACTTACTGATCATGAAGTTCATACTAAAGCCTTTTTTTCTTCGAAATATTTCCCTCTGAAATGAAGTCATATTCGAGAAAACTGTATCCGAAAGCTAACCAAAAAAACCCGAAGCAGCTGATTTCGGTTGTTCCAACAAAATTAAGGACAATGTGTTTAAATGCTGAAAATTGTGCAAGTTTTTTTCCACTATTTTCTGCTGACTCTCACACATTACGGATGAAGCCCAAATTTTCACAGGTATTTCATGTAGTACATGGTTGATGATCACACAAAACATGAACACCGTGTGCAACTATTTTGTCAGCTGTACCATGGAGGTAGGGGCTAGGAATCCATGGCTGTACCAACACTCTTGTGGTGTGTACAACATTGGTATTTTTGGCAAAGACCAGTTTTCACACTTGACGTGGCCCAACATACATGAAATAACAAACATGTGAAAGGTTCAGCTAAATAATTGGTCTTCGGAGTCATGAGAAAACAGTGAAAAACCCCATTATTAATGTTCACCTTTTTCAAACATCGGATTTTATCCTGCGTGATAAAGACTGTTGTTTTACCAAAGTTCCTAAAAACTATGGCATTTCAAGCAAAATTATTTCAAGGGAAGTTTTCCACCATGACCATCTTTATACCATGTAAGTTATGTGCAAATCTGTGAACATTTATATTTTCAGTCTTACCAATGTTGTACACACACCTTTTAAAAGGAGTGTGTATATGGTTCCACCTTGTTTGTTTGTCTTTACCATCGTTTTCTTTGAAACTAACGGTGAACTTATACCTGCACGAGGTGTTGGACGAATTAAAACTAAAAACAAAACCGGATAAAAGATGGAAAGCTTGGATCCGTCTGATTATAATGCTCAACGGATATCATTATTGTTTAACGGACGTTCATTTGAACTTTACCTCGGGTTGTTTGGTGGCAGCGTGAACTCTCAATGGAGGGACAGATCAGCTTTAATTCCTTTCTGATAAGTGAACTGAAATAACAATTCATACAATTTCCTGTAGCGGTATTGATTATTTGGAAATGATTAGTACCACTTTTTCTTGAGAGTTTAAATCAACACTGGAAATTAGTTCTGTCTTTTTTTTGTGGTAGATTATTTTAAAACAACAAATTTTTCTTGAGAATTATATCAACACTGGAATTGTATTAGTTCCGTCGTGTTTTTTGTCACGTAGATTATTTGGAAACAATGAGTAGTAATTTTTTTCAAGAAAACTCTAGAAACATGATGGAAAGTTAAATCCCGTCAGTAGTCACGTGATGACAATATTCACAAAACATTTGCAGGAAATACTTATATTTTGTAAATGCTTGATTATGATTTGTTATCCATGTTCGCGCTTTGGCTTGAAAATCTGAAATGGTGGATCATCATAAGGCGAAGTACACCTTTGGTTTTTGGAACCGTTCGATTGTTTCGTTCGATTGTTTTTAATCCTATCTAAATGTAGATATATACAATAAAACTAACCTGTGAAAATTTCACTTCAGAAGGTGGTCGCGTTTTTGAGATATCACCGAAAAACCGGAGCGAATAATTATGTCCATGCAGGAAGAATAATCCCTAATAGGAATACACAATCTGAGAAGCGTTTCTGACAGAGACGCATATCATATTCATGATTTTGGGGCATAAAAACTGATATATTTTTACGTCACTACAAAACTTTGAAGTGAAATGTTTCTCAAAATGCTTTATACTGTCGAAAGCTGCTGTAGGCTTCTAACCAATAGATTTGTATTGCCGTTAATTTTAAGAGTGATTACCAAACGTATAGTCATTCCCTTTAACCATCGAAATTGGTCAATATTATATTAAATTCATTAACATTATTTGCGATTCATGGGGCAAGACACCTGAAGCTTTTCACTTTTAATATGCAAACTCTAAAAATAAAAAGATAAGGAAACAGTCCCTGATCGATTATTCATATGAATCAAATAAAGTGGTCCTGGGGATTGGCGAGCTGCCACTACAGTATGGTCTTGTTCCCTGTGCGAACACTCATCTTCTTCTTGGTTTCTCTTGGTTGGTTTTCCTCCAAAAATACTCCATTATCATCATCATCGTCATCTTCCTATGTGCAGAACCATCCCCGGAGTATACCCACACATTGGTTGAGGTGCAAACAAGCAGGTGCAGACAAAACTCAAGGCAAAAGAAAAGAAAAAAAACAAGGGGAAAAATCCGTTATTATTAATTTTAGCGTTTTGTGTGGGAATGGCTGCAAATCATGAAGGTTAAAGTGGATTTTAGATTAAGTCATTCAACTTCACGTTAAGTTCACAAGCCGGATCTGCATTGTGCTTAAAAAGAAATCATGTTAGTCGAAAATGATGAGATAATGTATCCTGCACATTCATTTCCGAGAGACCATGCGCACCTAATTGGATCTGGTTTGATCAAAACCAAATCCGCATCCAGTCCCCCCCCCCCCCCCCCCCCATGCACATTAAACAGAATTCAGCGTTTACTGCGGGTCACTGCCGAGGACCACGGAAGAACAACACTACGAATCCTTTGCGGTGCAACGAGTACACGATATCCAGATTGTATAAAAGCGTCCAGCTGGAACAGAACCGGACAGAAAGCACACAGCAAGACTTCTCGTTAGTTAGCAACGGCAGAAATCAATCGCTCCAAAGTAAATTTAAAGTTATTGTTCAAACTGTAAGTATAGCTTCTTTTCCTTGTGCTTCTTTCTTGACTTATTTATTAGGAATCTTCATGCATATTGCTGTTTGTCGTAGGGGATCTTGTTGAAGGAAAACAGGCAGTTAGGCCTATTTTGTTGTTGCAATTTTCGATTGCATTTACTGCAGGAAAAGATGCTGCCTTTTCAATTAGGACCCCCGAAATATCTTCCTTACCTAATATATTGTGGTGTTTTTTGTTTTTTCGTAACACCAAACAGTACGGGTGAAAAAGTGCTGTTAGGTACTCAGTACAGCGTCTATTAATTAAGGTTATTCCATAGAGAAAGGACTAATATGAACTTTCACTCACACAACAGAGACCTTTGTTTTCAACAAGATGATGGACTAATGTCCTTGGCTGTTGAGTTAGAAATTGTTGTTAAAAATGTAATATAATTGTTGTTATATACAATTATTGCTGCATGCACAGTGCACAGCATGCTAGGGCTACAGACAGTGTTTTTTATGTCAAGCTTGCCAAAATGATTCCTCAGTGTACGGGTGATAGCGTGGGACCACCACTAGTACAGGGAACCATTTAGTCTCGGTTCGAGACGGTCTTGGTGATTTTATTCCACGATCCACGGTCAGCATACATCGCGCAATACACTACCCACGCCTCCCACACACACACCCGTCTGCCGCGCACAGCCATGAAGCGCTAGCCACACAACGCTATCACACAACGCTATCTGCCGCGCACAGCCATGAAGCGCTAGCCACACAACGCTATCACACAACGCTATCAGCCACACAATGATATCAGCCACAAACCGCTATCAGCCACACACCGCTCTCACAAGACCGTCTCGGTACTCTACTATGAGATCACATGACAACAAGGCATTGACCTAAATATGCATATTCAACAAAGGTTACAGCAGAAATACGCAAGCGCAAAGGCACAATTATAAACCTGCATAATGAGCATATCAGACTGTGCACTGTGCATGCACTGGATGCATGCTGTTTACACGCGGACCTGTGACAACCACTGGCCA
Source organism: Leptasterias polaris (assembly GCA_037783415.1). NCBI lineage: Eukaryota > Metazoa > Echinodermata > Asteroidea > Forcipulatida > Asteriidae > Leptasterias > Leptasterias polaris. The sequence continues at coordinate 6,055 of JAZGTN010000091.1, read as the reverse complement.
TGTGTACTGTGTGTGTACATTGTACGTGTTGTCAAAATGTCGCGAAATCGAGCATCAGAACAGAGTATTCAAAGAGAACTGTAGTGGATTGAGAGGTAAAGTAACCAGTAAGAGTATAGACCGGATTAGTCGATCTGCACAAGCCTGCGATGCTCTAATTACCAAAATAAACCAACAAGCGCACATCAAGAAGCCAAGTGGGAAGCATTCACCCAAAATCACAAAAGATCAACTAGAACTGGCTTTGGAAATGCACAGCAACAAGATTTTTGAAGTGCAACCTGGTAGAAAGCATTTCCATTTTCCCGATTTCCCCCGCTCAGTACTTTCAACGCTGAATGTTCCTGACCTTCACAAATGGATTAAGTCTTCCCTTCAGCAGATGGGAAGATCTGGCAAGAAATAGTTAAAGGAACAGTACAACAGTGTTCTCTGAAAGAACATATTTATTTCAATCATAATTCAATTTTCTTGATCTTAATAACCACCCTAATCGAAAATAAGTAATCTTGGAAAACTTATCATCAAACCAGGTTTCACTTGAATGACTGTGAAACTCTTACAAGTAATGTGTACTGTAATCCATGTTGTTAATAATGTGATCACCTCCATCAAAATGAGGCATTATTCCCAAAGAATGATTCTGTGTAATTTGGCACAGAAGATAAAACATAGATACACAAAATTTGAATGATATGTTTATGTGGTCTTACCTTTCTCACAATATTAAAAGAGTAAAATTAAGATAATTTCTGGACCAAGCTAGTCTTCCAATTGCCAAAAGTCTTAATTTTGATATGACTTTTTCTCATGAAACCTTTTACAAAAAGGATCGGAAAAATTTGTGTCATGGTCATGGTTGATTCCTCATAGTTTTTAATATGGAGGTTGCTTGATCACAGTTTATTAATCATTTTAAAATTAATGAGTTTGTTTTTAAGCCAATATCGGTGTGAATTTTTGAGTTAAAAAATGTAATCGGGAAACTTGGTACACCATACAAAAATAATCACCAAAAAATGTAATTATTTATTGGGACTCATTTGCAAAAGGAAATTAACCTAGTTACGGAAAAAATACCTCCTTAAAACAAAGGGGACAAAGAGAAAGTTTTGTGCTTCAGCAAACAAGCAAAATATATAAATTTATTTATTCATTCGCCTAAACTTAACAAAAATAGAAGCTTGAACTTTGTAAGTTTAATGTAAATCTGTGGACATTGTGTTTTGTGTCCTCCCACAAGTACCAACACCCTTTAAATGAAGTTACACAATAGCTGATGTTGCCTATACTGGGGATTAAGTCATAAACTTGCTCAAGCTATTGCAGAAGCCTATGGGACTTATTAAGTATTCAAATCCCTCTAGTCATCTTGAGAACAAAAGATGTGTTTGGCCTGTCTAATAATAAGATGACCTATGCCAAGATTTGATGCATGTTAAATTATCCTGTGTGTTCACCTTATTAAATAATTTTAAGGGGCTGCTCGCACTTCTAAACTTTTTCATGAGCATATACACCAACGCAGGTTGGGGGGGGGGGAAGTCTGCTAAGGCAGATATTTTCCCAGTATTGAAAATATGGTGAATTTATTAATCTTTAATATCATGATTACATGGATTGTATTTGGTGTATCAATCATTTGAAGGAGATGTGTTTCCTTAAAATGCAGTTTTCCTAAATTGTAACAAGATTTGAACAGAAAGCACTTTCATGTTCAACCTATTTAATTTTATGAAATAAACCGCATTATGCAGTTCATACAATGTAAATGTGAAAGGTTCAAACTCAAACCATATTTACTATGAAACCAACCCTTGATTTTTAAGCATAGAGCAAGGACTAAGTTTTAATCTTTTTTTAAAACATTCCTTATAAAAATAGAATTAAATGTTAAAGATTATGTGTACTGTACATAACATTGCTAGAGGTACAACATCACATCCCAGGCTTAAAAAAAAGCATACCCTATGTTAACATCATACATAGCATCAAATCCATTTTCAATATGATATAGTACAATAACTGAATTTTATTTATACACGTAGCAAAGACAGCTTGAGCCAGAAATACATGTACATGGGATAAAAGTAAAAAAGCCAGGAAAAATATAGGATTGTAAAATTTAGGATTGTAGATGCTCTGTGGTGCGATATTTGAACCCCCCCCCCCCCCCCCCCCCCGGATCTGCCAATTGAGATGCCAACCAGTACATTTTTTGTAAATTTTGTACAAAATACGATGAAGTAAGTCTTGCTAAGTCCTTTTTAAAAATAAATTATACACATTTTTTTTCACAAAATACTATTTTTGCTTAAAAACTATTTTTTTCTTCTCTAGAGTACATGTACTTGTTTTGGGGCAAAGGTTGGCGTCCCGTAGTTGATAACACTGCTTGCTACGTTATGGGTATAAAGTACTTGTACATGTACTTCAATATGGACGTTTAAATATTGCAGTATTTAAAGAAACACATTGTCAAAATAAATGAACTGTTTTTTGCAGCAGAAATAGTTTGATTTATCTCAATTACTTTGTCTGTTTTGAAACAATTCAGAACTTGGTAGCAAGTCAAATGTTGGTGGCTGGTAGATTGAAAGAGAAGCAATATCGATTGTAAGTGCACTTCATATCATTGTAATTGACCATACCATCATGAAGTTAATAATTGTAATTATGCAACAGAAAATATACAAATGAAGCTGCTGCAAACTGCTTACCAACCACAATGTGGTATAAATACAACAAATTTCAATGCCTTGTGATGTTTTGTTAAAGATGCATTTGGGCAAACTTGACAGTCAAAAATTGATTTCAGTGTAAATTGTAATTTTTTTCCTGAGTAGGAAAAGTTATTATTTTTCATTTGATTCTCAGAGCGAAAAATCCATGAAGGAGTAATGGCAGTATAATCAAAACCTGAAATGAATGGCTGGGTGAAGGCCCACATGACCTTGAATACTGAATAATTATCAGCACATGTGTGCCTAAGTAGTGTTTTAAAAAAAAGGTTGTGTGCACAAGTCATCAAAGGATTAACGAGCAGCTTATGTTTTTATTTCATTTCATTTTATGGTTCTAACCCTTAAGCATTTAACATGTTTTTCCCGCTTACAACGGCTGATAAACATTGAAAATTTGCTCAATGTTCTTGAAATTCAATTTTTTGTCAGAAACGGCCCAAAAAGCGGACAATGTTTTGGTCCAAACTCTGTAAGTTCAATCTGATTTCACAACACTGCCATATTGCGTTATTCAGTCACTCTCACTACTATATTGTATTCCCAGTTCTGCATACTCCCCACCAAACTCATCTTCCTCATCTGATTCCGAAATACTAGAACCTGAATTAGTATCAATATCGGAGTAAGTGGCACTGTCAAGACTGTCAACATAGTTATATACACACGTTTTGACAATGTTCCATGCTGCCTGTGAAACATCCTTGCGGGAGAAAGTGTATCGGTCATCAAATTTGTCAAAGGGAAACACAATGTTACATTCTGTGATGATTGCTTTCATTGTGTCCATTGAAAAGCAACATGATATGTCTTCACCAGTGTAAAGATGACTACTGCTGTCTGTCAAGAGGCTCACCCTCAGAGTGTCAAGCTGCTCGGTAACCTCCTGGATCTTGTCATCTGGGACGGACACGACTCTCATCTCTGATGATGTAGAAACTCCATGGGTCAGGGTGTCCCTGAACTTCAGCTCGGCAAAAGGAGATGGCATTTTGCATTCTCCTTCCTGGCATGTGCATAATGGAGCACAAATGTCACAACAATTGTGGTGAACAACCCTGCCTTCCTTGTTTGCTGGGAAGCTTGCTCTGATTACCCCTCGTCTGCATATGTCCCCCTTCAAGAACGCCTTCATGTCATCACTGGTTTTTAACCCAGCGCTAGCACCAGGGAAATCTATCAAGATGGAAACACTCTGTGTTCCATCCCGCCCGGCTCTTCCGCTCAGTTGGATCACATCATCCAACTCGGTTGGGTGTCCCACCATAACTATTGTTTGTACATTCTTCACGTTGAGGCCCAGTCCAAAAGCAATGGTAGCAAAGAGCACACGAATTTCACCCTCTGTCTCTGCAAAGCTGTTGATAATCTTCTTCTGCACATCTGCTTCCGTGTTCGTATGATACATATCAAAGTGGCAGTGATGTTTCTCCCCTAACAGGGAAGCAAACAAAGTATACAACATACTCACGTTCCTCCGTGACTGGCAATAAATGATTGTTCTGTCAGTCGAAATGCCCTTTTCAACAATTTCGGTTGCCAGCCAGGTGAACATGTTGTCCAAGTTTTTGGTGGGTGACTTCAGGACGATGAACTTTATGTTGAGGCTTTCCGGACTTTCCTCAATGAGTCCGAAATTTCTCATTGCTAGACTGTTGATGATAGTCTGTCTGACTTTCAGGGTAGCTGTAGCCGTCAGTGCCACCATACTTGTTGACTGTTGCAGTGTTGAGCGTAACTCCCCAAGTTGACCATACACTTTGCGAAAAGCTGCACTTTCTCTCGATGAATGGCCCCTTTGGATTTTAGAAGGAAACAAATAATTATGACAACAATATGGAAAATAAACACAAAATTATTGAGTTTTTGAGATTGAGTTTTTGTTTATTTCAAATGGAGGAAAACCTGGCATTAATAAATACTTTGGACAGCTTATATATTCTGATTGGTCAAAACCTGATCACATGGGGGTGTATTAACATGTGTTTAAAAGACTGTCTTTGGAAACTAGCGAATAAATGGCACCTAAACCAACATACATTATGTGTTCACTGTTATTCAATGTTTATGCATCTTAGTTTCATTGGCACTGCGCTCACATGCGCTGAAAGTGTATTAATTTTTGTGTAACAGGTGTGCACGTATAAACCCATATTTCCATATATGGTGTTTTTTACCATTCAGCAGAACTAATACTTTAACAGTTTTCATTGAAAATGTATTTAGTGAAGACCGGGTCCTTACACAGTTTATTCTCTAAGTAATTGCTATCTTTTGTGTGTCATTAAGACCTGTAGTTAATAATAACTATAATAATAATAATAATAAAAATTAGAATACTAAGTATCGTTAGTTATATACAAGATGATGCAAGTTGCACCATCTACGAACGATCATAAGTATGTGCAACTGCAATCCAAGTTCACCCCAACAAAGTCGCCCCAAACAAGCTAAACCTAAGATGTAGCGAATCTCGCAAATGTCGCCCCCCCCCCCCACCCCCTCTACAAAATTCTGCACATCCCTATCTAACAGTAACACTAACAGAAGAAGCCGCTAACACAATATGTTGTAAAGTGAGCCATTTAACATGCATCCATAAATAACAAACAACCAATAAATAAAACAAAAAATCCCCCAAAGTGATGAACAATTACTAACGTTAACTATGTATAAACAGGGTCATTCGCAGTCAGTGAGTACTGTTACCATGGTTACTATACTAGTGTTACTCACCACTTTGCCACACAGTGGCTTTCGTCAATGAAAATCCCATGGCATCTTGACCGGACTAACTTCAAGAGCTCTTTTCCCTTGGTCGTGAAAAGTGACTCTGGGCTCGCAAACAAAATTGAATAATTGTGCGACTCCTCCAAGATGCAATCAGGAATATCAGATGTGATATCGGCAGCCTTGAGACCAAGCTGACTGACACTGTTTAACTGGTCTACAGCGAGAGCTTTCAGCGGCAGAATTACAATGACCAGAGCCTTCTCTTTGCTTTCATCCACGACGTCATTTAGGAAATCTTTAACCACTGGTGCAGCTTGGAAAATGCCGCTTTTACCAAAGCCTGTTGGTAAATTAATAAATAAATCGTGTCCCTGTACAAATTGTCGCAGAGCTGAAGATTGGTGGCTTTTAAACTGCCCAAATCCTAACTTTTGGGCCGCGAATTCTAAGGCAGCATCAACACGATCCGCCATATTTGTAGTTTCCAAGCAAGCTAGCTAATTCTCTGTGACATAGGCCGTATCCGAATTGGCGGCTACAGCTACGGCTACGGCTAGATTTCCGCGTCATCGTGCATAGAA